>JARJDW010011247.1:0-46319 GCA_030264715.1 Adinopsis sp. GC000173
GAAATAGTGATGCAATTTTATTGCCGATATACTCATGTGATTAATTAATGAATTTCATCTACTGAGTTAATAATGAACATTGCAAAATTGATATGGATCCTGTATGTATCGAATACAGCTGATGAAGATATTCAACGGCGCATTTCGAATTATGCATCAATAATGTGTGGTGAGAAATGACGCTACGGTTTGTTTAAATTTTTATCAATTTTATATTATACTCTGCTATTAAGTGATTATTTATTAAATTTCTCGCAAACCAATAAATTCACTATTGAATCAGCAAATTATGAATAAATAATTTTATTAAATTATGAAATTTGGGAATTTTGTTGCTACCACATGGTCAATATATAATGAAATTAATTGTGAATACAACCTTGAGTTTTATTTAATATTTTAATTTTAAATCATTAAATTATATTTTTTTCTCAATATTTAGTCACAAATCTGGTCTAATAAATTTCAATTAGTTTGCTGTTGAAGTTGTTTTAATTAATCTTCTATTTATTTGAGCACATATCAGATATCAATTCGACCTTTCGATCCTTCCAATCTAACAATAAAGTAACGAGTAATTCGGTACTTGAAAAAGATGGCTTCCTCTCAATAAATGTGTTTCATATGGGTAAAACAATATTTAACACACTACTGTGTCCAAAAAGTAATAAAAAAGTATACAACTAATTAATGCACACAATATTAAAATCTCACAACTTTTCATTGAGGTCCAAAAACGCTAGTCCTTTGTGCAGTTAGTGACTTCTAACTTCTATATCCCAAAAACTGTTCATTTAAAAGTATTTTGACCGGGGGAACTTTTGAGGAGGAAGTCTCAAACTATAACATATTAGAATCTCACAACCTTTCAGTGAGGTCCAAAAACGCTAGTCTTTTGTGCAGTTGGTGACTTCTAACCTCTATATCTCAAAAACTGTCCATTTAAAAGTTTTTGGCCGAGGAAACATTTCTTCAGGAGGTCATAAACTGTAACATATCAAAATTTCAGAAAATTTCAGTGAGGTCCAAAATCACAGTGTTTTGTGCGGGGTCCTTTTTGATTGGCACTTCAACGATAATGAATTAATAAATATTTAATTTAATTTACTTGACAATTTTTGTGTGAATTATTAATCCTGTGCAATGAAATGATTACTTGCGTTTCGATGAAACAAAAATGAATGTCACTCACTATTGTTTTATTGCTAAATAAATAATCATACCATCACTTTTGCCAAGAAAGTAAAATTTTGCAGTGAAATTTATTGCTTCGATAATTTTTTGGTTGGCACTTTAATTTTATTATGATGAATTAGTAAATATTTAATTTCTTTATTACCTACTTTTTATTGATAATTCAAATATGTAACGTTTTCTCTGTCAAAAATTTTAATTCAAACGTTTACCTTGCTCTTATTTATTAAAGTCATTTTTTATAATTTACCGCTTTTTCTAAGTAAATGAGATTAAAAGGAAAATTATTATTTAGTGCTAAAATGTTTTAATGCTATAATCTATTAAATATACGTATCCAAATTTAGAATGCGGTGTATAAATTTTATAATTGAATGGCTGGAAGGAATTATTGAGCATAATAGCAACAATTTTATACATTATTTAAGATATATGTACCACAAAAATATCAATTTGATTTTGAATTTTTGAATTTGAATTAATCATAGCCAAAATATAATCAGTACATTAAGAGAAATATTTCTTAAAATATTTTCTATTATAACCAGTTCCTGCATATTAAAAAGGAGATTAGTTTCCTATTATGTTAATCTTGATTGATGGATTGCTCTTTTATTAACTTTAATATTCAAGCTCATCATTTTGTTTTTTCTTGATGAATATGTAAAATAACAATAAATATTTTTAAAATGTTCTACTTTGCAATAGATTTAAAAGATTGCCGTTGGCTTTATAGTTTTTTATGTTTTGACAGGTATAAATTCAGAATTATGAGAAAATAAAAAAAAAAGATTTGGTGTTTCTATATATTAATTTAACATGCACTCTTATTAATCAACTGTAAGGCACCTTTCCAATTTTTTATTAATACCATTAAAAAATAAAAGTAAATTAATAAAATATTTTTCTTTAATTAAAAAGCAACATTCCATTATGATTGAACCTGTATTTACGTGCCTCGTTTTTTTTTCTAATGTTAATTTCGACAAATTACTTTAACGAAATCTATTTTTTCATGTGCATTATACCATACACGAGAAATACAAACAATACAATCGCATTTTTATTCCGTTTTTAATTTTTAACAAGATGCTGTATTAAAGTGCTCAATTTAATTGGTATTGTTATAGCTTACAGATCCATGACTTTTTAACAGTGTCTAATTTGAAACACAGTCATGGCGTAAATGTAACATTATATAGCAAATTAATACAAAACAATAATTTTGTTCAGTTTTTGTTTCCGAAATAAAATTGATATGATACTCAATAAATTTAATTTTACAGCTATCTATTAGGTACATATCTACAATTTATAGCAAGAAATTTAAACTGCAAATTCGGCAAAAATAGCAAATTTGTAGAGTGAGAATGCACGGTTTTTGCAACATGATAAGGCATCCTCTCATAAGGCTCTGATTTTAACCAAATTTCTGGTTAAATACTTTGCCAATATTATAGAACGATCACCGTATTTATCAGATATGGCACAGACTGACATTTATTTTTCTTCCTTTAAAGCTGAAATTATTACTTTGAAGCTAATGAAATGAAAAGTTGAAAAGAGAATTCGTTGCAAGTACTAAACTCGACTTTGAAAAATAAGTTTAAATAAATGATAGGATTATTCGTTCATGTAACTATATTATTTAAGAAAGAGCTGACTTTAAAGGCGGTATCATCCATTTGAATAAATCATAAATATTTTGTGTTTTATAGGACAATTCCCGATACTTATTTAACAGAGTATTCTCTTTAAACTGATCCCCTTTAGATATTATTCACCTATGTTAAGACTTATCTCAATCTTTGAAGTACCTCTAATATGCGCGATTTAAGTTCTTTCGGCTTTTTGAGTTTGAGCTCTGCAATCGTGGAAAAGCCTTTGATTTCTATGCGTTTCATGTATCTAATTACTGTTTAGTTCAAGTATTCATCTTGAAGCTTGTTCAAAAAACATCCAAAAAGTCATGAAATGTGACAATTTCGCTCATTGCATTTCAACGCTATAAAATCATTTTTCCACTTACAAAATACACGTATACCTCTACTATTTAAAAAATCTGAATTTCCCTTTTTAATCACCAATGTATTTGAAGATAAGCAATTAAAACATAAGTGCAGTAATCTCATTGCAATGAGGTAAATACGCAATTATACAAATCGACTATTAGAATGTTTTATCTAGAAGCACTATATATATACAAAGAACGCCCTTTCAACGTTTATAATCAGTTAATATCGTTTAACTTGCCTGCTGGTTTGTATTATCCTCCAGCTATGCAAACTATGTATTTATAATTTGCAGTATGTATTAAAAAATGCACGATGATTCATTATAATTCAAGCGAGATTTACTAGTAATTAATATGTCATTAAAAACGAAATACGTTTCGTTGATTAATGATGAATAAATTCGACGGGCGCTCAATTAAAGCTTTTTACAGCGACAAAAAAATATTAAAACACCTTGTATGTCGTAATAAACATAACATTTCATTTTAAAATCCATTTGAATAATTCATCTGCAAAAAGTTTATTAAAACGCTATATCTTTAAGGAATATTTGATTAACATAAAACGCTTTCATTAGCCATCAGTTAGAATTCTATAATTTTCACATATAACGAAAAAAAAGAGACAACATTGGCGTGATTTTCGTTTTTACCAAAAAACAACGATTGACTGGTTGAAACAAAAATTTCACGAAATGCAGGTCAAACCGATTTTTCCCATAATTATTATAAGAAATACAATTTCAAGGTATGTGCGTAAATGACAACATAAATGTGTCGGACTACAAAGTGTGTTTTTATTCAATTTTTTTTTGTAATTTGAAAAATAAACAAAATTGTAATTGATATGTCATGTTGAAACATTTTGATACACCAACAACAAATTTGATGGTTAAATAAGATTGATTAATTTAACGACCTTGAAAACTACTTTTGATTTTTCTTCATTTTTAGACATATAATATATAAAACGCATGCACTTTCCTGATTAATTAAATAAAACGGTAGACAAATTGCTTAGGTTTTTTTAATTCTTGCATCAATTTAATAGTAGCTAGAAATGAATGTTAAAAGCATCTTAATGTTAATTTTAATAAAAAAAAGTTGAAGAGCGTACCGGAGGAATGGTGACTATGGGGTAATAAGGACTACAGCAAATATTACAGTATAAATTATATTTAAGTAATGTAATTAAGATATGTCATTTGCTAATGTGTAGTTCAGCTAGCTATTGAAGAATGAACCGCATATTTCTTCAATTCAAATGACGAAAAAAAGATTTTAGTTGTTGTCTCTTGTTGAAAATATGAGGATTTTGATTTAAGTAGGCTTTATACTGTGAAGACAGTTTAGTAGGCTTTGCCTGTCAGTATCTTAGCAACACGTGTTGTTTGGACGTCGGTAGAACAGTACACATCGACTCTACGAACGGAAAGGACGTTTAATTACATTTAATTAGTCTCTGAATTTGTTTAAATATACTTTTATAAATTAACAAACAGTTCGTTTAATTGTGTATTAAAACAATACTGCGAACAATCGGAACACAAAACAAGTATTTTGACATCTCTAATTTTGTAAGCGCAACTCTATTTTGCATTTCCGAAATCTATGTTATATTTATACTTTTGATAATACTTTTGATCCGAGTTGATAAGGTTTAGAGGACCACCATTCCACATTGTCTTCTCTAAAATCAAATTATTGCAAAATATTATTCACTAGTCATATTTATTTAACATTTTGCACTTTCCTAAGTATACAAAAAGGCATTTCAATTTGCATTAACAAAAAGTTATAAAATAAATTCACTATAAAAAGAATATTATTAATAATATATATAAAAAAACTTGTGATTGGAATTAATTTGCACTAGTAATATTTATTTAATCTATCATTTCCGTGTTAAAATTAAAATAGAAAAAAAGCTTTTTATCTTCCTCAATTTTACCTAACTTTACGAGGAAATAATATTACCTAATTATGATTGGTCATAAGTATTTACATTTTGCAATTAAACATCGCACTATAAATGCGATAATAATATTATTTAAAGCAAGTTTTTAAATAATATTATTTATTACTCTAAATATTAATAATTAATAATGATTAAATTAATAGATGGTCGAATTAAATTCTAAAAACTGAACCAACACATGTCAGCAATTTTTGTGCCCGCATAAGTGTGTCGATGATTAAGACATTATAATTTCAATCTGGAATCATAAATTTCATATTTACATCATGCAAATGTAAATAAAATACTATACAGTCATGTTTGTAATTAGAAGCACGGTGTAATTTAGAGATTTGGAGGCCCTAAGCAAAATATGAGTTGGTAGTTCCTTAAGGAATTTTCCAGTTCAAAAACAATAAGAATTTTACACGTTTAGAACACAATAGCAATAAAATCAAGTAAATTCTGTTGCATTATGAATAAAAATGGCATATTATTGTACGGTTTTTCTCCATTTTTAAGTATTTCTAAGTTTTCGGTGAGTTTGCTGGAATTCAACTTAAAAGTTTTCAGAAAAATGGGTTTATAGATGATATTTTAATTAAAATTTTATTAACATTTTGACGTTATATTATTGTTTATCTACAGACATTTTCAGATCATTTTACTGCCCTCCAATTAATTACGAGCCCTAAGGAAATGAACTGTTTGTCTATATTATTGAATTATGAATAAACGTGTAATGATGCTATTCGTTTCTTCTTCATTTTTAATTTTTAAGTCATTTTACAACGACTTTGCTTGAATTCCAAATAATTTAAGAAATTCAGAAAAAAATATAGGTTCATAGACAAAATATTTCGATCAGAATTTTATTAGTATACACTATAGTGATATTATTGTTTATCTAAAGACACAATCAGATTACTTTACGGCCCCCAATTGATTACGAGCCCCAAGCAAATGAACCATCTACCTTATGTTAAGTAAGATTCTTATTGGGAGTGTATGATAATTCATTCATTCACTAATTACTAATCATAATTTTATACCTCATAATAAAAAGGTGTTGGTAAGGAACCTGCTTGAAATATTTATGAGAGAGTAAAAGCGGATAAACGCTGAGAATTTAACCGTAAAAATGAAAATTAATTTATAATTTCATTAAAAGCGTTTCAATAAAACTCGACAAAGAAAGCGTCTAAAGTAAAACTCTTGCAAGAGCAAAATATAATATTTTGTTATAACAGTTACATTATTTGATCATTATCTCAAAAGTTTACGACGAATTTGTAAAAATATTGAGGTTAAAATGGAATTTTAGTGGTAGGACTAGGCTCAATACGACTAGCTGATTGCGCGAACAAATTGATGCAAAACAATAAAACTTAAATATCTAGAATAGAAATCTTTTTTTTACTGCGTTAATCATATGTATGGATAGTATATTAAGACCAGCACCCAACCGCACAACTTCTAATTAAACGTGTTAACCGTCTTGCGGCCTAACATGAATTTACACAGCAAAGTGACGTGTAAATTGATAGATAGATGATACATCAAAAATCAGACGCCAGAAAACGTCGAATGATTTGAAATTTTATTTAATTTTAGTGTACAAACAGTAAATGTGTGTGTCTTCGTTTGAAAACGATAAAATATTGCAGCACGCCAATTCCCTTTAGATTACTCCATTCCTTGGAGGTAAAAGGTATCAATTTATGTACCGAGCAAGTGCGTGACTCGAAGACTTCTTACATTATCGCACTTTGAACTTGCAGTAGTAAATAATTGAGGTTGTAACAAGTGCTTGATAATCTTGAAAATGACTTATTCAATTAAATCGTCTTTCATGCTGCATTCTTCTTTGACGCTAATCAACTTTATTTTGCAATTGTATAAAACCATTATTTTAAAGAAAATTATATTAGCTGCAAACGTTAACCATATTATACATAGTTTGTAATTTTTTTTTAAGTTAAATGCTTTGTGGGCTAATAAATTCTGCTTGTTAACCAACTCATAGCACTGCGATATAAAAAATTTATTAAATTTTCTATCAATTTGACAAGTTGCTTTTAATTTAAATGATTTAATGTTTTTATATGTTACGTTTTAATGTCCAGTCTTCTTATCCTTTTCCATATTTTGTATTTAAATGTAAAGATTTATTTAAAAGATGTTAATAAACAAGGTGTTGCAAACATAAAATAATTAATAAATAGAACAAATTACTCATCATTAATTCACAAGACTCTGATGATGACATAAATTAAATCGTCTTTCATACTGCATTCTTCTTTGACACTAATCAACTTGCAGTTGTAGAAAATCATGTTTTTTAAGAAAATTATATTAGCTGGAAACGTTAAACATATTATACAGAGTTTGTGATGTTTTTTTTTTTAAGTTAAACGCTTTGTGGGCCAATAAATTCTTCTTGCAAACACCTCATCCAGTCAACTCATAGCACTGCGATATAAAAAATTTACTAAATATTCTATCAATTTGATAAGTTGCTCCTAACCTAATTAACTTAATCTATTCATGTTACGTTTTAATGTCCATCATTTGTATTTAAATATAAAAATTGACTTAAAAGATATTAATAAACAAGGTGTTGCAAACATAAAATAATTAATAAATAGAACAAATTACTCTTCTTTAGTTAGTTAATTCGAAATATATTAACTACTGTACTAATAACTAATACTATTTTTATCTTGTGACCCAATGAAGAGTATAATTTGTTCAATTTATTAATTCAATATCAACAACAATAATATACATAGTTCATCACTTAAATTCAGCAAATATTATCAATTTTATAAAATAATTGTTCATTGCATGTACATAAAAAACGCAATTACCAGTTTTTCTCAAATGTTGGTTACTAATAATAGAAAACCAAAAATTCAATGTCAGGTCTTGTACTTTACCTTGATCTGCTCAAAAAAAATTAGCTTAGAACGCGTTTAACTTAAAAAACATCCCAAATTGACACTATCTGCGAATAAAAAAACATTTTTCTATAATTAGATTTATAATAAACTGGTGTAAATGTGCAATAGTATATTCATATCACTTAATTATTATAATCATTTATTTCCAATGTTTTTACTGCAAAACTATAAAGAGAAATTATATAAAATATCTGTATTTATCGTAATCATAAACTGATGTAAGTATATAAAAATATCACTTTTTCAACAATTTCAACCAACTTCCGCACTTTGAATATCCTTTCGAGTTAAAATGCGATAAAAATGAGAATTTATTTAATCTTACATTTTGATAGATAGTACCTAATACAATTATTGATTGGAATCACATCCAATAACATTTTCATTATGGTAATAGAAATGCAAATAAAATTAGATATTGCTCCAATTAATGCATATATGAGCATAGTAAATGCAAGAGCTTATCACTTTTTGTTTTAAAATTTTCTCCTCTTTAATCACGTTTAAAATAATTGTATATATTTTAATAATATGTTATAATAATTACTCATAGATATAATACTAGGTTAACATAATTCTTGCAAACATCAACTTCCAGTAGGTCACAATCCGTTAGGTTAGATTCACTTCCATCATCATACACACACAAAACTAATGAAGAAAAAAATATTTGCATGAAATTTAACAGCACGACTAAACTATATGATTATTTTTAAAAAATTGTAATTAGCCGTTTAGAAAACACCATCATTGGTTAATCGTTGTATTTTACTAAATTATCTTTTAAAACCGATAAAATTCAGCAATAGATATCTATTTCATTATCAAATAATTTCCTTTCATTTTATTCCGGTACATCAATGAAAAGTTAAATTAATTACAAGTATGCACGTAATTTATACAAATTGCAATTTTACAGCCGACGAAAGTTATTAAACTGTAGTATAGTAAAAGTAATGTGCTTATCATCATAAATTGCGAATATAAACTTGAATAAACACACTCCATAAGATTTATTAAATTAAACCCACCGTCAGTATTTTATTATATATTTTCACTACTAATTAAGGCTCTTTATAGTCTCTTTAGCAGTTCTTTTTTCCACTTCTCAAATTGAAGTAATCCGAAGATAATTTACCACCGAAATAAAAAAACAGCGAATTTATTTTCAGCTTATATATCTGGAAAAAAATAATTAAACGTAAATTAATGGATTAATATATATCTACCTAGATAGATATCCAAAACAGATTTACATCAAACGTTCCACATTCTGAATATACATATGTATATTCTATATATCCTATCTTGCCATAAACGTAATTGATTTAAAAAGCTGTTAGTTGTTGCTTTATTGATGAATCAAGTGATATTTGTTGTATTGCCAATCAAATATATCAATTTGCAGCTGGAAATCAAATCATTTAAATCTACAATGATTGACAATTACATAAAATAAAACAAAATCAAAGGTTAATAGGCGCGCTAAGAATATTCAATCATCTCATCATAGGAGAAGAAGAAAGTAGAGTAACGCTTTGTGTATTTTTTTTATTTATTTTTCGTAATTATAGCCAGAATTTTAATAAGTTTCTCGATGAAGAACGAATTGATTATTGTTCAAACATTAAATATTAAATAAAAGCAAAACCTGTCAAACGAGAATTGGATTTAATCTTTTTTCTATGTCTTATTGCATTTTATGAGCAAACCACAAATAGAAGATAAATTATAAACATTATTTAGATCGGTACCATATATAAAATAAACAGTAATATGGAATTATGTATTTTTTCACTAATTTTTTATGAATTTTACGGAATTTTACTGTTTCTTCACTCTTTATCAATGAATTTTACTGAATTTTACGCCTTTTTCACTCTTTTCATTGAAATTTACTACTTTTTACTCTAATTCTTCTAATAGTGAATAAAAATCATTATGGATTTGCACACCACTTTACGAAACAAATTTTAAAAGATATTTTAGCACCTCCATTGTAGGTAATTATGATTAAACGAAGCAATTTTTAACCATATTCTATCTATATATAATAATAATCGACCTTAATTATAAGATATAGTTAATCTTCGCAGCATTAAGTAGCCGTTTTATTTCAATTTATCGCGTTCGTACCGATAGATATAGGAGATTCGTTTATATTCATAAAGTTTCACTCGACATGCATATTACTCATTTTGTTTAATTTTTTTGCAAATAAATTCTTTTGAGTAGATCCAGAAAAGAACAAATATGTAAGTAATTTCATAGCTCAGGAAATGAATCTGAGACATAGTATAACTATCAAATTACCTAATTTATTTTTTATCTTTCAATATTTAAAAAATGTATAAAAATCATAGTTTATCTAGCTGGATTTTCCATTGCACTCATCGCATGTATCATTTACGTCAATTATTGTTCCATTGAAAATACATCAATGCTCTTTCGATTTTACCCTATTCCATGATTAAAAATACAAGATACATTATTGTCCAAACTGTTCTTAATACTTTCTTGTAATAATAATAAAGTTACAACATTTTCCTAATCTATATCACTTATTTTTTGTGTAAATCGCAACTAGCACATCCGATGCTTCGAAAATCGTTGCGCAAACTAACCGCATTTCATGTGAAAAGGCAATGGAGCGAATTGTTGTATCTGAAATAAGCGATATGATTGATGCATGCGATGCAGTGCAATGGAAACACCCCTATATATCCACTATATTTTGATTTACGGTGGTTTTACATTAAAAAATATATTTAAAGCTAAATTTACAGATTATTCTTTATAACATTTAAATATACATAAGTACTTCTATTAGCAAAGCCAATTAAGAAGTAATTTTTAAACAACTTAAAATTACCAAATTTGTAGATTTATGATTTGTGAAATATAGTATATTTAAATACACAATATTTCTATATTTCCTTTTAAATGGCACGGCCATAATGCTGACAAAGATTAAATAATCATTTTAAATCTTGATTCATTATTACATGCTTTACGAATGATATATCTAATAATTTATCTTCATAAACAGTAAAAACGTAGGATGACATAAAGATTATAAGCTTTATGATTAGATTTATAAACTGCATATGCAAGAAAATTTGTTTTCTTATCAAAGTAATTGTTGATTAAATTACTCGATATAAATTAAGTTAATTATCCGAGATTCTCGTTAGCGCATAATAAACGAGCCTTTATTGCAGCGCTACTCACAAAAGTATAGAAATTGATTATATTACGCTGGTATTAAAACTGATTAATCATATATATTATTAACGTGATTGAATATAAACATATTACGTTTTTATAATAGACATTTCAAATAGAGGAATAAGTAAACAATTAACATTTTTCTTTTCAACTTTTGTTTCATAAAAGTGTTTATTTTATTTAGCTACTTCAGATTCGTCAATATTTAAACAAAGATTTTTTGTTTATTGAAGGAAAAATAATTTATATATTTCTCAATAAATTATATCAAACTTTAATCAATATTTACAATTATGTCATTCTTGCAAATTATAGCTTTCTTAGAAAATATCGGACATAACATGAATTGTAATAAACCACACAAATGAAGCTCTACTTAACGACTAGTTATGTTGTAACATTTCCACGATTTAATGAAGAATTTTTGCTGAGAATTTATATAGAATATGGACTGTTATAATTATGGAAATATTAAATCTTCAAAATAGTAAAATTTCATTCTTTATTCATGCATTTTTCTTCTTCTTATGCGATTTCCTACACTTTTCATCAAATCTCCTTAAAAAAAGTCTTTTTAAATTAGTGTTATATAAAAATCGCTGGAAATTTTCTGAAAAATGAATTAAATATTAAGATATAGATTTTGGTGGGTGATGATATCTCTTTAAAGTTTGTAATGCCTTAGGCCCGCTTCCGTTTACATCCGCCACTGGATGTAAGTATTTATATATTTAACTAAAAATATTAGTCAAAAAATAACAACGCTCTTCTTTAAATATAGATCAATAGCATAATGAATCTGACGCAATTAAAACTGACTTTTTATTAAATCACATTAAAGTGTTGACTAATTGAAAACTTTTTGTTCGAAAAATATTAGGTCAGTTCTAAATTAATTTATAATTAATATACCTATAGTAGAAATTTAAAAGTGTGTGGAGATGTAGAGATATTTTTGTCAAAAAACACATACAATTACGAATATGTACTAATTCTTTATATGAACAAAATCTGCTACAAAAAATCATAATTGCTAAAATATCAAACTGCAGTTCAATTTTCCTTCTTTTTCAGTTATAATTTAATTTACAATAATATGTAGGTAACTCTATACAAATTAAACTTTAAGTTATTTTAAACAATTCCTTATTTCATGCGATATAATAGCTAATTGCTTCTTTGTTGTAATGTTTAAATGAGAAAAATTAAAAGTAGCGGACTATCAGTATTCCTTTTTTAAGGTAAATCAATACTAACAATAAAAATTTAACTTTAACTCCATTGGGAAATAAATTCACTGGATATTTACGAAGCGAAATTAAATGCATTGAAAATAGTCAAGTTAAAACCACTTTTTCTTACAGTTTATACCATACATATTTTCTATTTAAGGATGAAGGTGTTATAATTCAATCCCACTTTTATAAAACAAAGTTACATTTTGTGCTATTTTGCCTAGCTTCAGTAATTATAAATATTATTTAATATCTCACATAGAAATAATATAGTTATATTTTAATAACCATATAATGTAGATAAAATATGTCTGCATTTTAACAGTTCGTTATAAAGGTAGGTATTTATCCAATTTGAGTAAATTGTAGGCATATTTTCTTAAATAGTTCATTTATTAATAATAAACGGAAAATTGCAACGCATGCAACAGCAAATTCTTCAAATGCATACTTTAAGCTTAATTATCAATTCTTGCAGGCAGAGTAATATTAGATGTTGAATAATTACATATATAAAATAATGTTTTATTTTTCTTAGAAATATTAATTTAACCCTACTTGAAGTAGGTGTTTTTCACTTTCAAAAAATCAACAATAATATTGTTCGCTTTAAATGCAATAAACATTAGAATCATTAAAGCAATCTGTAGCTGTTTATTTATATAAAGCAAAAGGATTTTGCCAATTACTTTATTCTCAAATAAATTTTATGTTATAATTGTGTAATCCCAAATACCCGGTATACCTAATCTAAATGTGCCCAGATAATAGTACTTTAACTGCAATTTATTATTATTAGCAAAAAATTAAAATATATTTGTTTTTAAATTCGAATCAAATCAACCTAATTTGCTACTTTAGCGTGTGATTAATTAAACGAGTTGCATGAATAAATTAAAAGTATATATGCAAGAATTTTATACACGATGTAATTAATATAAACATTATATGTTTAAAAACCCTTATTATAATTTTGCCTTTGCGCGCATTATAAAGATGTGTACTAATATTAATCCACTTTGAGTTCCTGAAATTTACGATTTCAACATAGAAATAATAAGTCGTATTGATTATCATAATGATTATATATAGAATACATATGATCAAACCACGTATAATTAGACAGCTTGAATTCTCACTAATAATCCGTATAATATCAGACATATGTATAATCTATAGACATTTATAATGTATCAATTCAAGAAAGGAAAATCATTGCTGAATGCAATTTATATAAACTAACACATATGTAAGTAAGTACTTACTTATAACTAGTTCATTTCTACTTCTTGCAAATATCTATTAAAATGCTTGCAATAATAAAACGTAAGTAGTAGTGACTTAATTATAGAAATTAAATTTGCTATAATAAATTATGATTTTAATTTAAAGGAAATTAGATGATTGTCTAATAACATATTAACATATTTTTTATCTCTAAATATTTATAATTACATAAAATCAATTAATATTTGCACATAATTAATAATGCATATACCTAAGTAGAAAAAAATTAATTTTGTACTACATTGGCAGCCCAAGTCCATTAAATACATCCAAACCATGGTTTATACTCAAATGTGCAACTTACACGTAAGGTTTTCTAAAAAATTTAGATTTTTTTTATTATCTATCATAAATTTTTCTCAATCAAAAATAATTTAGTAAGATTTATAAACTAATAATGCAACAAAATTTTAAAATGAGGAAATAAGTTGCAAAATCTCGCTGTTTTAGCAATAAAACTTTTATGGTTCATCGATCCAATTGGTCTTATTTAAAAAAAACATTAACAGTATCATAAATTAAAATCGTTTAGACATCTTTGTTCTATATGGGATTAGTAAATTATTTCGTCAATTAGTATTATAATAAATATCTTATATTTTGATGCAATCGTTGACGTTTTATGGCCAAAGATGGCAAATTATTGAAATTTTATTTTATTTCCATTCACCGTTTCGAATTTCATTCATATTGCTCCGCAGGAAATATAAATTAAAAGTCAGATATATACCACACAACACTATCATACACATGCAGTCAATTAAAAACACTTCCTTGCCAACAACCATAAAACCCAACAAGTAGTTATTGTATATCACCTGTCAGCGCGTGGTGATTGCAAATGACACAATAATTACATATTATATTTTTATAAAATCGAATTAATGTGCATTTCATTTAAAGGATATATAGATTACTTACATAAAAAATATATTTTCTTGCGAACGGAATCTTTTTAACACGTTTACGTACATTTATTTTTTTGTCATCTACTTTTTCTATCTATTTTTATCGCATTATTGATCGAAGATGAAAAAAACTGTGATCCTTTTACATTTCGAAACAATTTTGAGGAAAATCTTTAATTTGATGAATAGAATTTGCGGAAAATCACAAAAAGCAGGGGAAAAGTTCTCAAATAAATGATACGCTAAGAAAAATTCCATCCAAAATTTAATATCGAGCAGATATGTAAGTACATACAAGAAAAATTAGATTATATTTTCCTATATTAATTATATAATAAATTATAACTAATAGTATATAAATATAGAATTAATTTAATAACTACTAAGTAAAGGTATACAATTTATAAATATTTTTGTCAATATATCATATCTCGATTTCCTAGGACAAAAATATAAATAAAGAAACAAAGCTGTTTTTACGAACAACAACAAAAATTATGATAAAATAATGAAATAGTAAATAATAAACAAAGTTGGGAGTAGATTAATTATGGAATCTATAGTCCTGATTTTGAGCTAGGAGGTAAAAATATATTGACCAAAATATGAATAAATAATAACAAAAAACGTTTTTTACAAACAACAACAAAAATTATGATAAAATAATGAAATAGTAAATAATAAACAAAGTTGGTACTAGAATAATTTAGAGAAATAAGTCAGAATAAATGGAATTTACCTATAGTCCTGATGTTGGGCTAAGAGGTAAAATATATATTGACCAAAATATGAATAAACAATAACATAGAATTTTTTTACAAACAACAACAAAAATTATGATAAAATAATGAAATAGTAAATAATAAACAAAATTGGTACTGGATTAATTTAGACAAATAAGTCAGAATAAATTGAACCTGTAGTCCTGATGTTGAGCTAGGAGGTAAAAATATATTGACAAAAATATAAATAAACAATAACAGAATTTTTTTACAAACAAGAACAAAAATTACGATAAAATAATGAAATAGAAAATTAATAATCAAAATTGGTAGGACATTAATTTAGACAAATAAGTCAGAATAAATTGAACCTATAGTCCTGATGTTGAGCTAGGAGGTAAAAATATATTGACAAAAATATAAATAAACAATAACATAGAATTTTTTTACAAACAACAAAAATTGTGATAAAACAATGAAATAGTAAATAATAAACAAAGTTGGTACTAGATTAATTTAGAGAAATAAGTCAGAATAAATGGAATTTATAGTCCTGATGTTGAGCTGAGAGGTAAAAATATATTGACAAAGTATATCTATAAATTGTGTACCTTTACTATAAGTTATAAAATTAATACTATCTAATAGTAAATCCACGAATCTGCAGCTAATTTTCTTGAATTTATTAATAGTAAAATACTTAGATAGATAAAAAGAAATGTATTTTAGGCCACATTAAATGTAAATTCACTGGATGCTCAAAATATGTAAATGTATAAAATTGAGTATATGATTTAAAGTAATATTAAACTATCTATTTAAAACCTACGCATAAGACTATTGAAAAATTTATTGTAATTACCTATCTCTTATCGTATAGGCAATACATTTGAAACATCAATAATATGCAGTCACAATTTTATAATGCGTAAGAGATTCATAAATATGATATGATAATTTGTAATTAGTCCATTCGGTTGTAACAAAATATACAATTCAATCAATACTTACGATTAGATAGCGTGTGTTATTTTTTTATATATTTAAAATTTATGCTTAATTATCATAAATAGGCGCAATAAAATGGTTTTACAATTCAATAGAACAGATGAAAAGTCATAAAACCGATGTGGTATAATTAATAGTTCGTAAGCAATTTTACAAATCACTACTTGTTCTTGCTTACATTAAACTTTCCTTCGATTAAAACACGTCGTAAAACGACTTATGCTCTACAAATCAAATACAATAAAAGAAAAATTAATAAAATAGAAACAATAGGAATTGATCTTTTTTTTGTTTTTTACTCCATTTCTAAATATAAAATCCGATAAACAAATAAATCTGGTTCATCTAAATATTGTTGTAGCTTTACTTAAATCATTACATCGTAAAAATTTGTAGGTCAATTATTTTGAACGAATGTGTGTGTGTGTGTGTGTGTGTCTGACCTGTAAATATGTAAATTACAAGAAAAATTTTGGTTTGATTTTTTGGGTTTATTGTAGGAATTATAACCACAAGTTGTTTTATGTTAATAATCATTTCGAAAAGAAATTACATGAACAGTTGGAAATCATCTACTTCTACTATATATCTGTATTTTTGCTGTTATATCCAATTAAAAATTGCAGAAAATATTTTAATTATTATTGCATAAACATTTAATATAATAGCAAGTTGATTGATTTATTACATTTTAACGGTTCTAATAAACTACTAATTATTATTAATAAATAAGTGAATTCGGCTCTAATGTAATATATCTTTTAATTAAATCGATAGTATTAGGATGTTATTACCAAAAATTATAACTTAATTCATGTTATTAACGATTAGTTCTTAAAAAACTATTATAAAAGCACATCAACATTTGCTGTAAATATTTTCTAGATCAATGAAAATTTTCGATAAGTATGTAGAATTTTGTGCCGAAATATTATGGAAATTAATTATATACGCAGTATTAATTAAAAAAAAAATAATTTCCATTGAATATGTACAGCTATTAATTATAAAAAATGTACTTACTTACGATGCATTTTTCAATAGCGTTGTTTATGAATGTACGCGTAAAGCTAATAAACTGGAACTTATTTAAATACAAATTATGAAATAAATAATTTTAGATAGATATAAAAATTAATAATAAGAAATGTCAATAACTTACATTTATCACTGCAATAATTTGTAATAGGATTGTACATAAAATAGATTCAATGCAAAAAAATAAAAGTAAACGGAAGCGAGACATTATTTTTTTTTTTAATTTTAAATTGTTAATGAATTTTAATGTTGTATAGTATTTATTATAGCTACTTTTATTGTACATTAATTACATTCCAATGCAAGAACGCACATACAAAAAAAACTTTTGTGTAAAATAAAAAAAATTATTTAATTAAGATGTCTATAAATCTAACAAAAAAAATTTAATAGTGCACTAAAGTGTCACATGTTATTGCAATTATGTTACAACCTATTAGGTAAAGTCTGAAATTGATTTGTCAGATATTGCGTTGGCAATTAAATTTTCGCCGTTTTTTCTTTCTTTAAATTTTAACATTCCACATATCAGGATGTTCTTCCTAAATCAGCATTAAATTTTACAATATAAATTTTCAAATGATTTATGTGTATACTTAAATTATTTGTGTAAATTAAGAAAATATATTATATTATATTAAGAAGTCTATAAATTATACAATTTAATACTCTACTAAAGTGTTACATCTCATTGCAATTATGTTGCAATCTATTAGGTAAAGTCTGATCGAACTTTTTTAAAATTGATTTATTAGATATTGCGTTGGCAATTAAGTTTTCGCTGTTCTTTTTTTCTTTAAATTTCGCATTTGAGGATTTTCTACCTAAATCAATATTCTTGCTTAGTATCTATATTAATTTTAACCTGATTAAAATAATATTGAAAAAAAGTAGCTTAACACATAAAAAGTGAGAGAAATTTAGCTGCAAACCCCATATGTGACAAAAAAATCTAATAGACATGTCAAATAAAGTGACCCTGGAAGTGGCTTAGTGTATCCCTCTATGGCCTCACTACTATTAATAATGTCTAGTAATTAAAGATTTTATAAACAGAAGTAATCATTAAGTTGCCAACAATTAATATTTTCGTTGGGAATATTAGAAATTTGTGATAAAAATAAAAAATTCAATCCTGCTTTAAATGACTATCTAGCACAAGGATGGCGAACCTTTTTTATTGTCCATGCCATAAGTTCATAAAAAATCCTTAGTAAAATATTATTCTGCGTTAGACTAAAATTGACGCAAATTATACTTTTTGCATATATTATTTAGAAAAATAAGACATTTTCCACCTGTCTGTCAAAAATATTTAAATTGTGCGGAAATTAACATATTATAATTTACGTATGCACAAACTTCTTACATTTCATACCAAACAATAGATACTAACACATGTATGGGATGGTAATAAATAATCGATTGTGCCACTAAAATTTCTTACATGCTATAAGTTTTGCCAGCTCTGATCTAGTGTTCTATTTTTGCAAGTACTTTTCCGATTTCCTTTTGACAGTAATTGGAAATACCGCAATCCCGACAAACCTTCGACTTGCTCCTGAAAATAATTATTGCTATAAAGGTTTATCGGAAGCTTAACTTGTGATCCCTTCGGCTTTAGTGCTGTCTTACTTTAGCAGAAATAATACATAATACTCACCCATATTCTATACAATCGAACGAAAAATCCGTGAAATGTTTAGATTTATGTATTGGAATGTACTGCTAATCTGCGCCAATTAAATTTCTAATAATCTAAATAAAAAAATAGTTTACATTTAATGTTTTTGAAATTACGCGAATTTAGATTAATTAGCCAAACGTAAACAATTTAAGCAATTTGTTAAAAGTGATCGTAATTTATATAATTTGTATCAACTTCTGGCTATTTTTAATTAATTAAGAGAGCAAAAAATACAAAAAAAACATTCTTAATATTCGATTCTTGTTTTCATCGTTATGTTTGAATCATAATATTACTGAAATGAGTTTAACATTAATTGTACAAATTTATTAAACAATGCCCATTTCTTTGCAGAAAATATACTTATTTCAAAACCTCATATAATTCGTATAGCGACAATAACACAAGTGGATCCGCCGAGCGAGCGATAACAACAATAAATGGATGTAGTCACGAGAAATAGTATTGACCTCCTACAGCTTCAATATCTAAAATTATAATAAAAATCAAATACAATTTACATACAAACATATTCTTAAATAGTTTAGACTCAACCATCGCCGTCTAACCAAGTGCAAACGCCCTTGGTCTAAAAACTTTTGGTGCCTCAAACACATTTGAATAATAGGCAAAAAAGTATAAGTAGGATAAGAACTGGTCTCAATAAGGAAAAGCGTTAGAGTATTGTAACGTTCATTCAGGAGAATAATGCTGTCATATTAATATCAACGTGTTTCTATTAAGAAATACTTTACTTAGTTCACCTAATCTCTATATTTTTTAATAAATATAGTGCTTTTAGGCGTTTTTGAGCAATCGACATTAACATTCGGAAAAACTATTTTGCGTAACATGTAATTCGGTTAACGAGTAAAGTTCTGAACCAAATTATACTCGTGACTCCATATCACACTTTCACACTATCCATATTTTTACGGATGAGGACAAACGACATAGCCACTCATAAAGCCCTTAATAGCGAATAAAATTGCATTCTTTATGCATTCCTATAGTTAATTGCACTCTTTTTCATTATGTTCATTACCAAACGATGTTTATTCGAAATCAATAAAATATTTTGATAAGAAAGGCCTGGTCTCAATAAGGGAAAAGATTAGAATATTGCAATGTTTATTGAGTAGAATAACACTGTCATATTAATAACAACGTGTTTCTAAAATTTTAAAACATGCTTCTATTGAGAAATACTTCTCTTAGTTTCACCTTATCTCTATATTTTTTAATAAATATAGCGGTTTTGAATGTTTTTAAGCAATCCATAATGTAAAATCGACATTAACATTGGGAAAAACTATTTCGCGTAACATGTAATTCGCTTAAAGAATAAAGTTCAGGAGCAAATTATACTCGTGACTCCATATCACACTTTCACACTGGCTGCTTTCTCACTATCCATATTTTTAACCACTCATAAAACCCTTAATAGCGAATAAAATTGCATTCTTTATGCATTCCTACAGTTAATTGCAGTCTTTTTCTTTATGTTCATTAAGCCAAACGATCTTTATTCGAATTCAATAAAAAATTTTGATGATATACTCTATGAATGACTATACACTCTATCTCCATATTCATAAAAATGCTGATAGTGCAAAATCAACCCTTGACTGTGTTTTGTTGGTGTAAACTTTAAAGTAAGTATTTACTTGATTTAATTCGATCGAACTACTCAAACAATTAATTAAATATTTCGAATGAAGATAGGTGTATAATGTACCTACCCAAGTTTTAGTTTAATAAAACAAGTTTCAATCATTAAAAATTACTAATGCGTATAATTTGTAGAAAAATATTTTTGGTTAAACATTTTTTCGACCTAACCTAATTTTAATTATTATAAAAAGTGTGTTGAAAAAATATGGCATCATAAAGGTTTATTTTGTCGTTAAAATATTTCTAAATAATACAAAAATGTCTTCAACTAATTATAATGAATGATGCCTCAATTTGTTCTGGTAATGAGTATACATTTCATTCCTCCAATTTTTGTTTTATTTTCGGCTTCTTGTTATACTAACAACGAGAACAAATTGCTTCTAGTTAATTAATTCAATAACTACCTACTCGAAAAAAAAATATATTAATGTTGCTTTAACGATAAAATAATTTTTATTATCAGGAGTTATTAATTGAATGGAATTGATAAATTAACAGCACTTCAAATATATAGAGTAATCGTAATTAGGAATTACACATCCTTATCTGGTGTAAACGGTTGTATGTTTACTTTTTCGATGTATTTTTCGTGTTATTCGTTTATTATTAAGCGCGCCATCGATTAATTAGAAATTTATTATGATAATCATAGTTTAGTTTAGCTTCGTGGATGATAAATGACTTGATTGAATTCATTTTTATAGCCAAGTTTAAGACTTTATGTTAATTATTCAATCTGTTACGACCTGAGGATATGCAATATTAGCAATATATGATTATGATTATTAAATTTACAAACATTATTAATAATAATATAATTTAATTTAGGTGCCTATTTCTTAAATTTGTTGATTAATACGTAGTGTGTGCTCGATGCATGAAATAAGTAAATAATAATTAGCGCTAGTGAAAAATTATTTATTAATAATAAATGTCACACATAATTTATGTAAAAATTGCTTGATTTGAATTAATATTGTAGTTAAATTTCTACATGATATAATTTGTAACAAATTCTGGCTATTTTTAATTAATTAAGTCGCATAATAAAAGAGAGCAAAAAAAAACTTTTTAAACAAATACAAATAGCGATTCTCAATTCTGATTCTTATTTTTAACGTTATGTTTGAATCAAAATATTACAGAGACGAGTTTAACATTAATTGTACTAATTTATTATACGATGCACATTTTTGCAGAAAAACAACTCTTTTATTTATTACTTTAAAACCTCATGTGATCCGTATAGCGAGCCACACAAGTGGATCCGCCGTTGATCATAAGAAATAATATAGTAGTACAAATATAAAATTTACAAACATTATTAACAATAGTAATTAAGATACCTATTTCTTAAATTTGTTGATTAATACGTGTGTGCTCGATGCATGTGAAATAAGTAAATAATAAATAGTGTTAGTGAAAAATTATTTATTAATAATAAATTTCACACGTTACGTATAAACCAGAAGCAGGCCTGTGTTGTAAGCAAGGAAAAGTTAGGCATGTTTTCTGGGAGTGGTATTTATAACGACTTAGTAACTAATTGGCGCCCTTGATGTTCGTGTTGAGAAAATTTCAACCTCAAACGCTTCACTACTCTATGCCTCAAATAACTCATACTCACTAAATTGCTTGAATAGATTATTGCCTTTGATTTTATGAATTGAACAATATCGGAAATTAGAAACATTCGTATAATAACTAATTAAATCAAACTTACACAATCTATCATTTTTTCAAATTTAATTGGCACGCCAATTTGAATGACATCTGATCGGAATAAACATATAGTCATGACGACGACATAAACAAAATTGTCATGACGACGATGCCGAGAATCCGGACGCCTACACTATCATACATATATAGAGAGATTGCTTAGCAAAATAGGTATTTGATTTGCATTAAGGGCGGGGTATCTATAATAAGTAGTTCAGATCACTTATATTTAAAATGTAAATATCTCTGAAACCGTATGTTAGATTTATTATATTGTTTAAATATAATATAAATAGAAGAGTTTAAAATCCAATGACATATTCATTATTTGTATCACATCTTCGAGTACTATTAAAAAAGGCAAATAAAATTGAACTATTTTCAACTTGGAATCCCATTTTCTCATAATCTTATTACGATACCGACTTAAATCAAACGATTTTGATTTTGTAATAGTGAAAACTAGGACCTAATATACTTTAATATCATTAACATATTTTTTTCTTAAATTCAATAAATATAGTTACAGTTTTCCAATGAATACGAATTTATTACATGTTCTAGTGTTTGTGCTAAGAGACAGACAAAGATTAGTTGCTGGGTTTTCTCAAAAATGGGATTCCAAGTTCAAAATAGTTCAATTTTATTTGACTTATTTCATAGCCTCTGAAGATGTGATTGATTAACTTAGTATGTCATTGCATTGTAAAACTCTTCTAGTCATAGACCACTTAAAGAATAAAACAATATATGCTACGGTTTCAGGGATATATACATTTTAATTTTAAGTGATCTGAACTACTTTTTATAGATACTCCGCCCTTAATATTGTAGTTAAATTTCTACATCATATAATTTGTAAAAAATTCTGGTTATTTTAATTAATTAAGTCGCATAATAAAAGAGAGCAAAAAACGAATACAAATAGCGATTCTCAATTCTAATTCTTGTTTTTATCGTTATGTTTGAATCATAATATTTCAGAGACGAGTTTAGCATTAATTGTACTAATTTATTATACGATGCACATTTTTTGCAGAAAAACTACTCTTTTATTTATTATTTCAAAACCTCGTGTCATCCGTACAGCGAGCAACACAAATGGATCCGTGGTTGATCATGCTATACAAATATAAAATTTACAAACATTATTAATAATAATATAATTTAACTAAGATACCTACTTCTTAAAATTGTTGATTAATACGTGCTCGATGCATGTGATATAAGTAAATAATAATTAGTGCGCTAGTAAAAAGTTATTTATTAATTATAAATGTCACACATAATTTATGTATAAATTGCTTAACGAAATAGGTATTTGATTTGCATTAATATTGTAGGATGCATAAATAACACGCCAAAAACACTTGTTTGCTGTTTCAACGAACGAACGAAGAAGTGTGACAGAAAAAATATTTCATTAAGTGTTCCAACTTCAAACTAGGTTGATTGTAAGTTTAGGCTTGGAACTTTCAGTTTTGATGTTGTTTAACTAATAAATTTGAAGTAGCTTTGTAATTAAAAATGAATTTTGTCGATTTTTTTTTCAATTACATTATATTAGTGTTCTAAGTGTTTTTTAATTTGTTAAAATGTGTTAAATTTTACAATATAAATTTTCATATGATTTATGTGTGTACTTAAAATATTATTCCTTATTAAATACATTAAGAGAGGTAGAAATTATTAATTTACTTTTGAAATGTTACTATTATCCAAATGCCGATTTAGCTAATTATAACACTTTTTTTCTGAGAATTAATCTTGACAGTTTTTTCGTGTTATAGTAATGGTACCAAGAATAAAGATTAATGCAATAGAAGCGTAATTTGCAGACTCTGATGAACAATAAAGAATATTTTTGTATTTTTGTAATACATTTTTGTTAAGTTTTACAAGAAATATATAAAATCAATATGTATACAGGCTATCTGCTAAATCCTTTTTCGAACTTTTTAGATGTGAATTATTATCAGCAATATTTAAGAATCTTTATGCTAACTATTATAATATATATAGCACTCATAAATCAAATACGTTTTTATACTTCAAGCACTAAAAATATAATTTTGAATGTGTTGGAAAAAATCGGAAGAAAACAAGAAAACAAACTTTATTGCGTAACATTATTGTCATTTAAAAGAGCAAAAACAGCTGCAAAGTAATCTAGTCCCCTAAACTTATTGTATTTTTTTAGAATTGGTAGTAAAAGTTAAATATTATCAACAATATTTAAGAATCTTTATGCTAACTATTATAATATATAGTATGTACTTACAAATCAGGTACGTTTTTATACTTCAAGCACTAAAAATATGATTTTGTGTTGAAAGAAGTCAAAAACAAACAAGAAAACAAACCTTATTACATAACATTATTGTCATTTAAAACGGGCGAAAACAGCTCCAAAGTTATCTAGTCCCATAAACTTTTTTTTTAGAATTAGTAGTAAAAGTAAAATATTAGCAACAATATTTAAGAATCTTTATCCTAACTATCACAAAATATATTAAATCACATACGTTTTTATTCTGTAAGAACTAAAAATATGATTTTGAATGTATTGGAAAAATTCGAAAAAAAAAACAAGAAAACAAACTTTATTGCAGAACATTGTCTTCACTTACAAGTAGCAAAACCAGCTCCGAACTTATGATAATGTTATCAAGAGTTACTGGGAAGGTAATGTATAACTTTATATTAAATAAGAAGACTTTTTAGAACATGTAATTTTTCAATGATTCTAGAATTTGAATGTACAATAAATTCGTTACAAATATGCTGGATGCATCTTAAAGATTGTCACATTATCTTATCTAACTTTTACTAGCAACCTTAAAAACGTAAAATACATTTGCGAATGAATAAAATAATAACAGGAGCGCAATAAACTTGATAAACAGTAGTTTTTACTTCAGAGGCAAGCATCGTCATTTATTTTCGAACAATGTTAATTACTAGATGCATAAAAATTGGCAAGTTTGCGAAAACTGATTTTTAACGAAAAAAAAACGATTATTTTCAACATATTGGCCAAAATATAAAACATAAATATATCTTGTTTTTGAAATATTATATTAAATACTAGATTGATATTTTTGAATTATAATATTCTATGTCGAATGACCTTCAGACGCAGAACAATTTACAAAAAGTTTAATCTCGGTCGCATGCATGGAATAGTAATGGAGTTCTTATATATCTACAAACAAATATATATACACGCATTTAATATTAAATATCAGATGTTTAAGTTCATTTGCAGTAAGAAAATTTATAAAAATCATTAAACCATTCAAAAACTCTTAATTACACCAATTAAATATAAATGCAGTTAGGTCACTTTCAAAATTAATAAAATTGATATTATTTTTAAGCTACTCTAAGTTTCAATTGTTCGTATTCAATAAAGATTAATTGGACAACAATAATGCAATAAATTCCAAGATAGTTTTAATCATAATATAATTTATAATTATTATTGATAAATGAAATAAACTTTATTGTATTTAGCAACGCACCAATGCGCTGACAGGATTGTTACAAACAATAATAATAATAAAATACGTTTACATAAACACTAATTATTGTTAGGTACTTCCTAAACATTTCTATTAGAAGTGTTACGCCATCTAAAATTATTGAATACCTCGACAATATATAATTACAGAATATTCAGATGCCAGACTTAAAACTGCACACACTATCACCGGCAAAACTGGCTGTAATTCTATGTTAAAAAAGATAACTCGTAAAAAAGTAAATCATCCATTGAAAAATATGTTCGGTAATTATTGTTCTTAACATAATACCACGTTTTAAAAAATGTTTTATGACTGTTAGAGCACGTTTTTTCGTTTTAATTGATACCTGTTACTTTAAATATGCATAATTTGAAAAACAACATTCAACCAAAAATTAATAGAAGTAGTGACTAATTTATTACTAATGTTATGATAGTTTTGTAACTAATATGCGCTATTTATAAATTTTCAAACAATGGAATCTAGTATCGTATAAATCTAAAAGTTTAGGTGTACTGAACATTTAGATGCTGCGTGGAAATGAAAAATTAATCTTCAGCTATTGCAATTTTAGACTCATACAAATTATAGCAACAAAGTAGGATATTTTTGCATACATTTTGATATGTTTATTTCCAAATATTTTTCGTTATATTACATATTCTAAATTTCGACTACAATCACGTTACAATAAATCGTCTGCCTTATACGTATATCAAAAGTAGTAGTAATAGAACGAATAAAACAGAAAAAAATCAACAAAGGTAACAATTGTGAAGGTCGATAAATATTAATTTAAAAGCAACTATAAAATAGTATTGTAATGTATTGAATATAAGTAAATGTATTACTAATCCAATAATTGTATGATATCTACAATTTGTAGTAACTGATTTATGTAACACAGTTAATTCCTTATCTTTTTTTCAAAATTACGCGTTTTGCAGAAAACTTATGTTAAGACAAATAACAAGATATCGTTATCATCACAAAAATTTCGAAAAACTGCTAAGTTGGGTAATGTAAACTGTGTAGTATGGGTTTATCTACAGGATAATGAAGATTTAACATACAATATGGCATAATTATAATACTGTTAATGAGATTAGCAAATGATCTAAATCCTTACAGAAAGATAATAGTCAATGATCACATTTGATAGAATATTTGTGCATTTATGTATAGAATCATAGAAAGAACGATTCGATTGATAAACTTTTAAAATGAACATATTTAACAAAAATCTCGTAATATTCGTCCGCCGATCCTAAAAGAACGACGCGAATGTAGTATTTAAATTAATAATTTGCTTACAATAGAATAAATGCCTCCCATATTCGCAGCTTTAACAGGCCCAATTTAGACTTAATCTAATTAATCTACATAGACCTAGCCTAAATTTAGCTGCGTAATTTTATAATTCTTAGGAATTATTTAGTAATATTTATTTAAGTTAGTAAATAACATCTATAGCCGTCTATAGCATCTATGCGCATGCATGCAACTGCGCAAGTTCAAACTTCTTTAACCAATAAAATGCGACAATAACTAATAACTACAATAACAAGAACAATGTCAAAAAGGCCTGTTGAGGTACATGTGAGGTAATAAGACTAACAGTATTTTTGATATATCTTTCACTTATGTACTTTGAAAATGGTTCACTCCTTAGTATGCAAAGAAAATATATCTAACATTTCTCATCATTGGTAAGTAAATTGTGTAATGTTTAATCTAAAAATTTATAATGAATCTTGCAGGTTGCCTGTTGATAATGCCTTAAGGGAAATATGGATCCAAAAATGTAAATTATCAAGTCATGCCTTCAAAGAACGATTCTCTATTTGCAGAAAACATTTTCTTCCGGAATGTTTTGAAATTAACTTTGGTAGAAAAACTTTAAAGAAAGGGAGTATTCCTACGTTGTTTTTACCCATTTTACCAAAAACGGGTCACAATTATTGTTATAACAGTTATCATCTAGAGGTTGTAATGTAATTGTAAATTTTTACAAAAGTTTTAATTGACCTATATTTTTTAGGATGTAGACGTCGAAGGCCAAATTTTTGACAATAATAGATCATCTACTGAATGTAGAGAAGATGGTTCAAATATTCAAGAAGATGTAATGACAGAGGGCCTATTTGGATTACAGTTCATCCTCATATAGCTGAATTTATACTTAGAATACTTCTAATAATGAAAGAAGCATTCGAGACGCTTTTGAGACTACTCCAAAAAAGTCGTTTATCCAGTCATGCATTTCCATTCAATCTACACCAAAGCATTAGAAACCGTTGACTAGACATTTTCGCAAATCTAACCAACTCTAGAGAACTGCCAAAATCGAACTTAGTCGTAAATTGAAGACATCTGAAAGTAAAGTATTTGTGAGGAAGGATTTTAAAAATTGACAATTTGTTGGTGAGCTAAGAGACCAATTTTGAAATTTTTAATGACAAGAATAAATTCATTATTATCAACCAATATTCTATCTATTTTTTTGTTTTTTTTTTGTAGACTGGTCATTTGATGGAAAATGAGATGAAACGCATTAAGTCCTACGCCTCAACCAGACCCCCAGCTTGCGCCTCATGCGTCTCTGGCCTCAACCATTCTTGGAGCATTTTGCTTTTGCGTTATATCTCGTAGAATTAGGCGTAGTTCGGACTTCCTTCACGGCACATTTGAACTTCTTTTACACTATTCTGATTTCATGTTTGTGGATTACTAACAGTTTCCAATAATTTTTTTATCTTAAAAGCACCATTTCATTTATAATTTAAGGCTCTGCAGATTTTTACTAAAAAAATATATAAATCTTAACGTAATTTACAATATTAACATTCAATGAAAATTTATCTTTTTCTTCTGTCTTTTCAAGCTGTATTTCAAAAAGTATAAATTCTATTTCAGAATACGAAAAACCTGAAATTCATTTGATGCTTTCTAAAATTATATTGATGCACTCCGAAATACAACTGGAGAAGGTGTAAACGGGGTAGACTTACCGGTCATTGCATTTCATTTTCCCTCTCTTCATTTAATGTTGGTTCGCCAACAGTCTCCAATTTAATTAAATTTCCTGGATTGAAAACATTTATCTTCGTAGATAATTATATAAACCTTAATATATAGTTGAGGCAAAACACATACTTTAACATACAGTCAGCTTTTTACGTTGTGAAATATGTCGTTTTTCTTGTGAACGAAAGTTAAATATGTATTAAGGGCACTGCATTTTCTTTCAGATATGTTCAATCAGTTGCAGGTCTTTCTTTAAGTGTTCATTCCTTTAAAACATCCGGCCTTTTAAATGCGAATCTAAAAAAGGAATTGTTATTCACGTATTTTTTACTTCATATAGAATTTCAAAACCCGTGAAATTGAATAGTAGCGCACATAAAATTATTTACGTGTCTTAAATTAGGCACATAAAAACACCAATCAAATTGAATTATTATTTATAAAATTAAATCACTTACTAAAATTGATTTAGAAGCAGTGGATGGTAATTGTTTATTTTTCTGCAGTCTTTTAAGCTCATTATTTAGCAGATCCAACTCATGAGTTAGTCTTGCATTTCTCTCTTCTAAGAGGTCGACTTTCCGCCTTAAAGAAGAAATTGTCTTGCTTGCGTTATTGAAATGGCGTTCAGCCCTTCGGGGCGAGCTAAAGTCGTACTTCAAAGAACTTGGAGGAGTATTTGAAGCATCTTCTGTAAAATCATCATCATTTTCCTCAATTTTAATGGTATCATTATCTACAACTGATAAAATGATATTAGGTCAAGATTTTCAAAAAAATATTTACTTACCTGCGCCACTTTCAACAATGTTCACGATATCCACTAGTTCCACAATATTCAAACCTGAAGTGGAAGGTTGTTGATGTTCATCGGACAAAACAGGGTTATTCGCAATAGGTACATTCGTACTTGGAGCAGATAACTGTTCTTGAGATTTCATAGAAAGCATAATCTCAGTAGAAATGTTTGCACCTGAAGTTGATGGTTGCGAATTCAGCGACAAAACATTTGCATTCCTAGAATTGGATTCTGGAAATACAACAAATATATGATTTAAAAATTATTATTTATAGTTTAGACTTACTTCGATTTTTTTTCTTGGGTAAATTCAAACTTGGAATACTTCCCTTTCGCATCATACGCGAATTATCATGTTTGATGATATAGCAACTATCGTCAAAATGCAGGGAACAGATTTTTGTGTATTTCATTACATCATCTTCTTCAAAATTGCAAAGCTTCAGCCACTTTGCTCGCAATTCTTTATCTTTGGGAAACCTAGTAATAATTATTATTATTCACGGTAAAGATTTAGAAATAATAATAAACTTACTGATGATAAGATGATGTTGGGTCTTTATTTTTGCACACATAACAAAAATACATATTGATATAATGTCTACTGCAAAATAACGAAATAAAAAATAACACAAACTATCAGTAAGCACGTGAACAACCAACGAGATTGAACAAGATGCAACAAGAGAGCAGAAATGACAGACAGTAAAAACTAAAATTCAGTCGCGTCATATCTAAAGAGTGGTCACCCTGACTGCGTCTAGTTTGACTTTGTATTAACAGATAGCCATACAAAACAAAATTTTGTAAAAATTATTTTAAATTCAAACTTGCAATAAATAAATCTATTACTATATGAAAAAGAAAACGCACAAGTTAATTTTTTTAACAATATTTTATTCAATTTAGTTTTTACGCCTATCACTTCTAATCACTAAAATGAGCAAAATATTTAAAGATTTAAAGATGCAGGTCCGCCAATGTCAATAATTCAAAGTTACTAAAAATATAGAGACCTGCAACTGTCAAATTTTTTAAGGTGGCTTTCATGACTTACAGACTAAATTTAAATTTCAAATGCTCACTTATAAACACACTTGGTGATAGTTAATTACAATATCTGTTTAATTTTTAATGCGATTTGGCTTTATATTAGGTTACAATCTTTCATGTAATTGTTAAAATCTTATTATAGCACTATTTTGCGCTTAAAATGTGCTTGAAAGGTTTTAAAAAAATAGATTACTAAGTATGTAATCTGTAACATGTAAACTTTTAGAATTATAATATTATTATTTTTATATGATTATTAGTACTTCATCTTATAAACAGCTAAATGCAAATTTTAAAATATTCTTAAGTAGTTTTACTAATTATTAATTTATTATTTATTTTATAAAACATCTAATATAATAAATGATGAAATATAAGATCGCATTCGTCGTTTATAGATAACGTAATTAAAATGCATCTATTAACCATAGACTGCAGCCGAAATTATTGTTAACAAGAAAACTTTAATTTTTGCAGCATTATGAACATATAAATTAATTACACGTATATATATAGTAAATAAATCATGAAAGTGCATATAAACTTTGAAACATTCAGTTTTAGTATTTTAGTTAGTAATAAATAATATTTGAATAAAATGTAATTTTTCATTCATTTTCCGTGACATAACTTTTGACAACATCATCTCTATATAAAAACTAAATTTAACGAAAATATAAGTAAATTATGAATGTAAATAGTCAATAGCATCTATAGAATAATGGCAACAAAAAAGAATCTAAAAGCTAGTAGAAGTACACTTTTTGGTAGTGTTTATCATACAAAAGTAGTCGATGAACCTTTACGCATTGGGGGTAGCGCGGGTAACGATTGGAAGATCTCAATAATGTGTTTGAGGATACGATACGACATAAGTACGAATAATATATGTAATTCTTGTTCTAGTGAGTGCAGTCATGAATTATCCGTGATAAGTTATTCGGAATTGCATGAATTTATTCTTGCTGGGTTCGTTGATGGAACAATACGAGTATTTAAAGATAATAAATGCGTTATGCAATTCTTAGATGAAGATATTCGAGATAATCCAGCTGCAGTTACAGGATTAAAGCATCGACCTGTTACAGCCAATTATCCCATAAGCAACTCGTTAATAGCAACATGTATGTTTTTCCGCTAATTCTGTTTTATTTGGTACATTGTACTGCGACCTTTTCTAGTTGACAATGGATACATAAAATCATGGAACTATAACTTTCAAGAATGTACGTGGACACTATTCGAAAAACGCGAAATATCCGGCTTATCCTTCCATCCTAGATTAGCAAAATTCGTTACATTGGGTGATAAAAAAATTTTCATTTATGACGAAGACAGTAAAAGACAGGAACGTGTTTTGGCAGCGTCGTAAGTGTTTTGTTAATTTTAAGACTTGTTAAGCATGTTCCGCATTAGAGATAATAAAGGTTCATCGGATGGACATAAAGGAATGATAATGAGTTGTTGTTTCAATCCAAGACAAGGCAACGAATTGATATCAGGTGGCTTAGATAATACGATACAGTTTTGGGATGTGCGGCAACCAAATGCAGTGAGATTTATTGAAGGCGTAATGGTTAAGGGTGATGGAATTTCCTTTAATTCAAAGGGTACTGAGGTTTCTATTGTTAAGTTCCAATCTACTTAATTAATTGCTAATATTATTTACTTTAAAGTTTATCACTTGCTCGCTCGACGCAGACAAGCCGTTTCGACTTTGGGATTATAAATCTGGTAAAGAAATTAAAACGCTAGAACCGGATCCATTTAGAGCGAAGGTGAGAATTTGAATTAGACACTGTATCTTTTTGCTTTAAAGAATGTCATTGCAGTTGATGTGCGGACGCTATATGACAAGACAACATGTAGTTTGCGCTGGACTTGAACCCAATCTGGCAAGGGTTGTGGATTTGGAAACTGCAAAAGTAAGTCAACAATTTTTTTCCTTACATAATACATTGATAATGTAATCTTATTGTATGCATTTCAGAGTGTGATATCGATATCAAATTGCGGGCATCCTATAACAAGTTTATCAATTGGTCCCACGGATGGTAATAGGGTTACAAGATTTGTATGTTGTGGTGGAGACAAAATCTACGAAATTACTCCTAAATAATTTTATTCCACTTTTCTATACATGTACTGTTTGTTTTTCATGAATACATCTCTTATTTAATATACACACTATAGTACAAAAAAAACTTAATCTATCACACATAATGCGCACACAAAGCAAGAGTAGCATCATTTAAAAAAACTATACTAAAAAAAAGATCTAAAATATTCTCATTGTGCTTTTTTTTCATTTCATAATTATTTTTACAATTTTATCCACATAAAAAAAAGTTTATTTAAAATTTATAAGTGATAAAAGCCTTCAATTTGAATTTTTCAATAAATGAATAGCAGTACTTCTCTAAGCACATACATATTTATGTTAAGAAAATATTTTTATTTATTTTGAAAAACATCTAAGTGTTTTGAAAATAGCTGCTATTATTTATATATGAGGCGCTTAAGTTTAAAACCTGAATATTTGTTAAATTTTATATTTCACATGATAAATAATATAAATGAAAATTTTCTCTCTGTTTAACTTTACATTCTTATTTTCCATTCTGCACATTTGTTGCATGTTTTTATTTAGAATTATAATCCATATGAATTAATTTACAAACATTCTCAATTCTGAACAGTATAAGACTAGATACATTTGACAGCCAAGCCATAAATTTAGTGTTTCTAGGTGATGTAGAATTGTTGTGATATGTTACTTAACAATTATATCCTGCCATCATTTTTTATTGTTTACAATGGTCCTTCGTTAGGTATTTGGCAGTATATTCATGTGTTTATAATAAATACGCCATTTAAAATATGGTTAAATTTCCTGTATAATAAGACAACAGCATATTTATTTCAATAACATATCAATGAGCTTACATTGAAGTAGTAAATAGTTAAAAAACGCAAGAACACACTTTGGATTTTGTTTTATAATTTTTCCTTTTTTTTGTCAGCTAATATAATTAATTTTATGTGGCCCTGCAATTATTGAAAAATACTGTCACAGCCTTTCTGGAAATTTGAGCACTACATGGTATTGTATACAGGATTATGACGAGGTTTTATTTCTAGCCTAGCCAATGGATGAGTTCTTCCAAATTGTTGTTGCTGCTGTTTATTATTTGCTTTTGCAATCACGGTCGCCATAACAACTTTCGGTGCAGTATTACGAACCACTGGTACCATTGGAGGCCGCTTAAATTCGCTTTCGACATTTTTTTCATGTAATGTATGTTTATTGTAAGATATTAAAGGAGTTTGAGTAATTCGAACAGGTTTTTTTTCAACAGATACCTCAACGCAAGGGAATCCTGTATTTCTGACTGTTTTTATTTCTTTCGTTTTTACGGAATCTTGGACAACTTTGCTTTCAAATTTTCCACGCAGTTCTTTGAAATTTTCACCTGGATCTGATGAAGTTAAACTTACTGATTTATTATCATTATGAGAACTAATTGGCGAAGATGGTAAGCTATTTACCTTATTTTTCTTTTCTTCATAATTATCAGTCGTATTCGTAGTATTTGAATTTGAAATATTCATTTGATTAACTCGCTCAAGGTTTGTTTTTGCTTCAAATTCCTTTTTCAAATTTCGCACCTTGCCGGAATTTGTTTCCAGTTCGGATATCTCCTCCTTCTTATTCATTTCCTTGTGTAAATTTTCCAAAAATGTTTTATGTTGTTTCACAGATGAACATTGGGACGTACAAACAATATTACCACTATTAATTTTACCGATATTAGATGCCGATCTAGAAAGAGAGCTTTCTTGAGCTACCAACACCATTGAAGACTTTTCTGGTGCACTTGCAGAGAGCCGAGAATTTATTTCTTTCTCCACTATATCAATGTCTGACGAACTTATGGCACTATTCGAACTATTTAAATTGCTGGAAGAACTATTTAGAACTTGATCTTTTTGAATAAGTGTGATATTGATTGCTTCTATAGTGCCCTCCGTCTGCGATGAATTCGTCAATTCTTGGAGAGTTTCATTTGACACTTTCAACTTGTCATCCGTGTGCTTTTCCTCCAATTTCTGTTTTGTCCGTTTCACAGTGCCTGGATTCCATGGAATATCTTCTTTATCATAAGGAAACATGCCACATGTACTATTTTCAATGAGATCAATACCAGCTGGCTTTTCACAACCGGATTTTATATCGTACGAGCCCCACGAACTGTTTCGAGATGGTAAAGTTCGCGTATCGCCAGAGCCCCAACTACTATGCCTCGAAGGAGCTTCACGAGCTTCACCGTGGTACCCTAAAACAACAGCACTATCATACGAGCTCCACGAACTTTGCCGTGAAGGAATATTTCTATGCGCTTCTTCAATATTTTCTACTGGAATTACTGTTACACGTTGATGCTTACGCTCTTCTCTGTCAAACACACGATCAACTTGATTTGAGAATGGATCGCCGTCTTTTCGCATTACTTTCGAGCGCAGTCGTACTTCAGGAACTGTACTACCAACAGTTTGTAAAATTTCTTCATCACTAGCACTACATTTTAAATCACAGTCATTAATTGTACCAACATTGTTTTTAAGTTTTGCCACTTTCTCTCCGGGATCCCATGTGTCACTTTTAGTAAACACTTGATTTACTTTAGGCATTGTTAATTTGGTATGTGCTTCATTAGAGGAACTATCTACTTCGTTATTATTTTGGTTAGATGTCTCAAATTGCGGCAACAAGTTTAAGACTAGTTTTTTCTTTTCAACTTTTTTTGATTCCAACTCATTAACACGTTCTTTCACCGATGCTAATGTTGAATCATTGTCAGTATTTCGATTAGGTATATGCATAATTTGATTCGGTGAAACACTGTACGATTCACCATTATCACATGGTAATAACACATTTCTAGCTAAAGTTTTTAACGAATTACACTTTTTTGTACATTTGTCTTTTATATTATTATTTGATGAATCTTTTGTGTTCGGTCGCTGATTTAAGTTCTCCAATGATCTAAATACTGTAGGAGATTTAGTTTCGGTTAGTAGATTACAAAGCGAATTATCTGGAGACCATGATTTAGGTCGCGTTCCTAAATTTCTTAAATCCTCTCCAGACGTATCAGTAACTAGAGTGTCGTTATTTTTAATTACAGTATTTATTGGAGTCTGTTCACTTCCCGAAATCACTAACTCATTTTTTGCAACTAAACTTGGAGATTTTAAATTTGTTTCCGATTTCGAACGTTGTAATTTTTCTTTGTTTTTCATTGCGTCCAAAATGCCTTGATAAGTTTCCAACTGGGACAAGAAACTTGTATTTGGTTTAATACAACTTCGTTTTTCCTTGACATGTTGCATGGCTTTTGTGAAATCCCAATTGTACGCTTTCATCGCATAAGCAATCACCACGGATGCTGATCTACTTATGCCCATCTTACAATGAACGAGAACCTTGGATCCTTCTTTCTGGGCTTTCGTTATATATTTGAATGTATCATCCCAATATTTAAGAAGATCAGTTTTCTCATCATCGTACACTCGAATATTTAGGTAGTCAAACGTGCCGGGAAAAAAGTTGTCTATCTCCCTCGTTACGTTTAAAATATGTCCAACTCTAAAAATATATAAAAAAAAGTAATTAATAATATTAATCTCACACAAATGTTGCAATTCTATCTTACCCATTTCGTTGGAGTTCTTCATAATTTGATGCGTTCCATTCTGAACCTAAATACACATGTTCGAATATTTCAGTTGGCGCATCCATCTGCCCTAATATCGTCAACATTTCTTGATCAATAAAACTTTTGTATTCACCCAAATCCATGTCGAGATCTTCTTCAAGACGACTCCGAATATATTTGCTGGTAACTTCATCAAGATCCACACTCATCATGATTTCTTTAAGTGTCGATCTGATAACTTGTTCGGTTTCTTCTCGTTCGGTAGGTTTAGTTCGTACCGAATCTGGAGAAGGTGGTCGTTTGGATTCTAGGTTATCCATGGCATGCCATTCATTAAGACATGACCGATCTGATTCAATTCTTTCTTCATAGTAATTCACCCACGAATGGGTTAATCCTCCTTGAAAATAATTCTGCTCTCGTGCTTTGGAACTCACTTTATGCAAAGTCTGCAACGCTGACCTGGGGAATAGAAAATAAACTGTTTTAAAACTCGTGCCAAACACATTGCTAAACCATTAATGATAAAAAAACTGTTATCAAATGCATATGGTAAAAACTTCCTGCTCTGTAAATTAATTGATAATATGATAAATCGTTAATTTAAAATTGTATAGTGAAAATATATAATATCACAACTTATAGTAATGTGGATTTTTTAAGTTATCAAGGTCGACAACTTAAAATATACATATTTATGGTGTTGATTGCAGTATTTATTTTCAGTTATCCAACAAAGCAGTTACTAGCTGTCATCAGAATAATATTTGCTAATTGTAAATACGAATAAATTTAGTTATTTTTTCTTCGAAACAAAAAAAATTTACAAATGAATCATCTATAAAAATAAAACTCAATAAAAACTTTCTATGCTAAAATTTCAATAAATTTGCAAATGTAAAATTTCGAATAGGTAGGTATATATCTTTGAGTTAACTTAACACACCTCTAAAATGTTTTTCCACTTGAACAATCTACACGTTCAAGATATATGTATATATAAAAATGAAAATATGATTTTGCTTATAGTTTTTATATGTGATAGAAGTATTATAAATCGTTATGCAAGTGAAAGGTCCATATTATTTCAAAGAGCAATTTGTTATTCGTCAATTTTTAACCACCGTTTTATGTTTCGTGTGGGCATTTAACAAAACCGCATTAAAATTTTATTAATGCTTATTGAATTTATATGTGTATTGGTAAAAATCGCATACACATACAATCTATAATAATAAATAAACGTCGTAGTTGTATTGGTTTTATTTTTCAAATAGTTTGAAGGAAAATATCCAATGTTAAGTTAGTAATAAAACATTTCAAGAAATGAGATGGGGATATCTAAAGAATTCTTTACCTGTCAGAGCTCCACATAGAGGGAATTATTAAAGACCATCTCCTATTAACAACCATTATAGCATTGCAATCCGTTCGTCAATTCGAAACGAAAGGTTCAATGCAGAAATGTGGAAGAAGATGTAATAAAAAAACACTTGTAATCCAATCTTTTCGGACAATAAAAAGCTGGACAAAGTCGTTACAACACAAAACTACAACGCAGTGAGTTGATTTTCACCGGTGACTGGTCTCAATCAATGAGACAAACCTAACCATCTTAGCAACCTCCTCAATACACCAACACAACCCATATAAACGTACACACTTAATTAGGAATGGTCAGCTCGCTCAACGCAACGTACATACGTTAAAAATTGATAGAACCAAAACCACATATCACTCACAAAATACGTATGTTGTATGTGTAATCACAATCACGCACAATAGCAGAAGACAACATCTATACACTCAAATCAAAAACAATTATGATGCATAACGGATCGAGTAATATAGGAATGCAAAAAATATCGTAATCCGTACAGGATACTGTCACTTGTACAACTGAACGGGTATCCTTACAATTGTGCAAATTAAGAAAAAAAACCCGCAGAGTGGGTAACAAATAACAAAGACAACCTGCTTTTGATCAAGCTCCATATTTAGAAAAACCTCTAGTCGTGGGTTTGATTAGTATTATAAATCCACGGCCGATTGACAATTAAAGACAATTAATCAAAACGATTACTACTACAAATTTAGATTTTTTTGCAGATGTAAGAGACGTGTAAGTAGCTCATACGTATGCATAGATATAAATGGTAGGATAAAGAAGAAGTGATTCGCTCAAGCAAAAAAAAACTTGATTTGCATTTTTAAAGGACATTGCCTGGATGTCTGATTCAACAAAGCCGAAAAAACGCTGCCCAAAATGATCCTTTGCATCACTCCATTGCATATAGAACACTACTACGTAGAGCAGCATCGCATAAATACTTCATTTTCCCATGATAATATACAGAGCAACGCACTGCATTTCAGCAAGACATTCCTTTTTTTAACTTGTGTGCAGCACATTACCAAATAAGTCTAGACTGAAATGCCAAAATACAATATAGCCTCGAACTATTTGCTTCGTGATATGAAATTCGCATTTCATTCCTTGTTAATGTTTCAATGAAAGCGCGTAGGATGATTACAACATTTTATATTCACAGATTCTATAAATTAATGCAAAACATAATTGTAATTATTTTGCAATATTAAAAAACATCGAAATTTTGTTAGAAAGAAGTAACAAACGTTGTGAAACGTAAAGTGTGCGCATGTTTAAGTAAGTACACACGGCCAGACCCCTGTCTATATTAAGAAGCGTCTCGACGCCCCCCGCCATATTTTACAACACAGCGTCTCCTTGTAAGGGTCTGAATAGTAAGTCAACCTTCGTTTAAACTTTTTTTACGATACGTTCGTATCGATTGAAAGTGTTCGGAAACGTTCCAAAGAAATGCACAAATGACAACTCATTTTCAACTACGCTTTCAATAAATATAAAATATTAAAGTGTTTTACATTCGATGCATATGGATTAATAACAACAACAGGCGATTGACCTAATAATGAAATCAAAATCGTACAATAATGATCGTTTCTTCAATGTTCTATTATTAAAGAATCTATTTACACTATGAACACACTCTAAATATAAGTCAAGGTAAATAAACATTAGATGCATTTCAAATGATGCCAAAAATGACTCCCAAGTAGGTCGTTATAAGTTAAAGGAATTTTGCAATTCAAATTTGCAAAATTTTCTCGTTTGCACAACGATGACAAGTTCAATTTCGAAATGTATTTCACTTTCAATCGGTGCACTATTTTACAAAAAGATGTGTCAAGTGTGGAGTAACGTCATGATGAAGAGTGAATTGATTTTAAAATGCCATATAAGGAATGGACGACAAGTCTGCTCTTTCGTTAACGGGATAGTGGGCATTCGATTATCAATGCACATATCAAACGAGTCAGTTCCATTCAAAGCAAGATTCATAATAAATTCTATTTTAAATATATATAACGAAAAAATCGAATGCATACTGTTAGTCTAGGGGTTGGCGGCGCCGTTCGTTTCGTGGGAAAATATCCTGTTGGGTCCCGTTTTATGCGTTTCATTCCCTATAAGGACTGTCGCTTACATACCAACTATTCTCGTTTCTAATGTAAAATTAATTCATATAATTTTCAATTAACATTTCTTAAATTCATTAATAAAACAACAAATATATTTAAATGGTAGAAACGAATCGTAAAACTGCATTGCATATTAATATAAAATCGATAAATAATTTTTAATTGACAGGATGTAGAATTTAAAAAATATTTGCCGGAAGCTGGTATTGCTCCCACATCGAAAGCGAGAATCATTGTTTCCTTTCGATCAATATATTAAATAACCAGAGGAATGAATTTATTATCATATAGAAATTACCATGATGCATTTTGAAAAAAATTCATGCGCAATTTTATGACTATCAATGTGCAATTAAATTTTCCATTAAAAATTACTTACCACATGGCCTGCACTGAGACTGGTTTAAATATATGATGTCGCCCACATACAGTTACACTAAAACCCCTGAAATAGAAAAAAAATACATTAAATATATATATTATTAATTAATTAAATGAGGCTTTCAATTAATGGATTAACTTTGCAGACTATGAAAACAAAGGCGAAGATAGTACCAGGTTGTAATAGTCGCCCTATAGCAATACACAGCAACAAACTGTGATTTATGAGAAAATTAAAAGTTACCTAAAGTAAAGAGAAATACGGCGCAATAAATTTCAGCTCTATTATAAATGCGATAATTTTTTGTAAAGAAATAAACCGATTGCACTGAAATGTAGTGTATAATATTAAAATCGCCTATTTTGTGTTGTTCTTTTAATGAAATGATTTATTTTGCAGCTTTCTCTTAATTATAACATATAAATCAAATAATCAACAGAAAATTCAAAGTATGAAATATACTATGTCTATTAATTTAGTGTCCGGTGTGTGTAATGAGAAAATTATATTTAATAGATATGATATGTATTAGCCTCAATTGCAGTTTTACAAATAATTGTCGCTGTTAAAATTATTAGTTAATTAAGGTTAATCTGATAGAGCAGACTGGGATTTTGCTGCTTAAAACGTAAAGTGCAAAGAACTTGTTCATTTCATTCAAACCGCTTAAAATGTATTCGCAGACATTGTGACGCTAAAATACTCTCACAACATCCACACTCATAAATTCATTCTTATATGACCTTCGTTTCCATCGTTTCTTTTTCGATTTTCACGACGCAAAAATCACGTTGATCAATATGAATATACCCAGCAAACGTATGCAAAAGAATAAAAACAAAGAAATAGCTTAAAGATGAATACAACACGCAACGGCTGGCGGTAATTGCAAAGGACTTTGCAAATGCACTGTGCAGTTTCATGCCCGCCAACGAAGTTAACGATCTCAAATTGGATTGTGATCGTGAGAGTTTAAAGATTATGTCAAGTACGAAACGGAAAATCATTCAATATCGCACTCGTATTGGCCATGAAATCACAATTGTTAAGTAATTTGCACTTTTTTGGAAACACCGCGAGTGGTTTAAAAGCTCACATGCAACAAACGTCCCGTTTATTACCTTTAACAATGAATCAATCAAACTGCATTTTAAATGAATTCTAGCAGCATATATGATACACGATACGTGAAATATTCACAAACTTCCGTAACATTAAAGAAACATTTTATTATGCTTTAAAAAACACTTAGACGTGCTTTAATCTTTATCACTCAATAAACTAATCTATATTCCAAAGCATTTTATTTTAAAAGCAGTGTTTGTCCATGTGCTACGAGATGCCAAGGTTATACAAAACGTCAGTATTTTCATTGGATTTTATACATTTTGTTGAAATAAATTTAGAAGCGCAAAAGTGTATATATGTGTGTGTTTGTATGAGATATTTTAAGCACTCAATCTAAATAAACAAAATGTTTACAATTATTTCCTTTCTTAGCAAAACAACGACAAAATTTAATAAAATTTGAAGAGTTTGATTTATAATAGCAGTCTATAAAGCACGTTTCGAAAAAGACCACGAACTATATATTCTAATTAGCTGCTTTTTAGTAACTGTATTTTACGTTCCTCTTGTAAAACATAACGTTTTCGCTGTTGAACAAAAATATACATAGTAATCGAGTGACTGCTAACAAAGCGATGATGTTATTTAAAACTTGGCAAGATCGGGAGGCAGGTGGTTAATCCATCAAATTCTCCTCAGGATATTAATTAATTAGTGTATATACGGAGCAGTACACTGCTGCACACTCACCCATCTCCATCTAAGGTAATAGTCGTATCAGCGAGGACCTTAAGGACTAAGCCTACCGTCGTCTTCTCATTGCAATCAATACCAAGCAGACATGACTCCTCGGCTCTCGCACCCATCCTTGAAACCACCACCAGATAGCGAGTTCGCAAAGGATGTACGCTTTCCAATTTTACAGCCTGCGAAAGAAGAAAATTCGATTTATTCAAATTCATTAATAGGACATATGTATGGATAGATTATGCAGCGCCAAACAAGTTTTTAATGATCATTACAAGTTTTACCGTTCGCTGCTGATTATTATCGTAATAAGAATAGGCTTCATTTACAACACGTATAATCAGCTAATACATTCTAGCATGTGGAAAGGTCAGGAGTGATGCTATTTTTATTCAGATTTATTTAATACAGATGCATGACAATTATCAATCGATTCTATAGCATCTTCCCTTCACTGACATTTATCTGCCTGTGCAGAAAAGGTTAGGACATTAAATTAAACCAATCCTCATCGCATGCGTAATCTAAACTTTAGAATAAAAGGAAGAACAAAACAAGTACACAACTAATTTTTATTTACAGCGCGCTGTTTGTTTACTTAATACTTAATACTTAACGGCGTTTTCTTCCAAATCGCTATAAAATTATTATTAAACAAAATGTTCATAGCTTTTGTATTATAAAAAGGTAACGCAAGCTAGAGATACGAAATTGTTTAAAAATTGGAGATTCGTGATGTCTATCTCGTCACGTTCCGTTTACTCTGCACTCTTGAATCATTTTCGTTACGTAAAATTATATATATGTGTACTGGTTGGTATGTGATTACGTTTTAACAAATATCAGCAATAATTCGAGATAAATTAACTGCTCATAACAATTACAATATATACAATATCGCGAATTAATGGATAGGCCTAGTACCATATAGTCTATGACCATATACATACACATTGTAAAAATGTTATGAAAACTTTTAGGTATTTTTTTTAGTAATAAATGTTTATGTTGGCAAAATCACTCCTTTTTTTCTCGATCACGTTCGACCAATAAGTTTGATTATGTTAGTCACCCGTAAGTCAATTTTGTGTCGAATGCGAATTGAAACTTGACGAATCAATCATTCCTTTTCCGTGCGTTTTTCGGTAATTTATTGTGTTGGTTTATTATAATATTATGTATAAGGAGATTTAATATTTTCTTCATAAAATATATGTTTAAACTTTGTATATAATTTGTAATTACGAAAAGTGATGAAAAACGGAGCGCGTTAAATGCATCTAAATGTGTCATCTTCACTCGGAAAAGAGAACCAACATGATAAAATAATAAATTTTTGATGGTTATCCGCCGCAAAAGTTAAACGTGTTGCTTGCTGCACTCTCATGCATGAACAACAACACTACTAGATGTATTATATCGTAGATCTAAACGCGAATGTATATGAAATAAAAATATATTTTCAACTTTCGCTATGCAATTCTACCTACGTTGCATACAAACACATAGATAACTTTTAAATTATTTATTGTTCTTTTCAACAAAATGCAATTTAAACGCTTAATTTGAAAAATTCATTTGAATTTTCATAGATCTATGCATTAATAATATTTTAATGGAGCATAAAATGATTTCAATAAAAATGAACAATTGCAAAATAATATTTATTGTTTTACTTTGCCACTCAATGGTGGCTCACACGCATTGAATATTTATTAGCCATTAAATTTGGCTAACAAAAATAGTGTTGTAATATTGGATTCATTTTTAGATAAAACAAAATTATTATACATACATAAAAATGTGTATGCACATAACTTTAAAAGAACAAATTCCACATAACATTCGTTAGAAATAATTACAACTTTCGACTTTATAGCATTACCAAACGATACCGAAAATCTAATTGGATCCAGTATGGTAGGGTCTCTCAAATAGAGCTAATTAAGTGAAAAATCCTTTACATTATTCCACTCTTAAAATAGGTAATCGTAAATTACAATCAACGTAATAGTTATATTAAACTGACACACAGTCATGACGCAATGTAGAAGAATTATCAAAATAGTTCCAAAACGCATTATCTAAATATAGTCCGGCCACACGACACATTTTCAAAGTCAATAATTATAGTACATTGTACATTGCATTGACTAAAAATAGTGATTTTATTGAATAATAAAAATTGGGATTAATGTCTAGGACAACAAATTGGAGACACATTGACAAGTCTCTGCCTTCAAACAATTAAATAGTAAAATCTGGATGTGCAAGTATTATACAAGCATGACATTTTAATAATGGCTGCAAGAAACACATTTTTATTTAAGATCTCCGATTATTTAAAATTGCTCAGCTTGCGCTTTACAAATTTATCACGATGTATAAAGGTAATGGCAACAGCACCAACAATTTCAAAAACGTATTTATCATTTCTGTTATTAGCAAAAACTTGTTTAAAAAAAACGAAACAATGAATACAGAAAAGAACGAAAGAGAAATTCTAGACATAAAATGCATTAACTTCAATCCGATTCGGATAAGTAAACATACATCAAGCAGCAATTGTAATATTATTATTATTATTATTATATTTGCATTTAAATCTGATTGCTAATGTGAATTAAATTAGTTGGATATGCATCAGATAAAGGTGAATATGATAAATCACTCTAAGCATAAAAACCAGCTTCAATTTTATTATCTGAGACAATTTCAGTATTGAAGGAAGTCATTTTTTGTGCACTATATCATTTCAGGTAGGTAGTCGGTAGATAAAATTACTTTTTTTGTCTTACGAGTAAGAACCCTTCAATAATAAAAATATTTAGTTGTCTGAGAATTTAAGCAATGCCTATAAAAAGTGACTTCCTTTTCAACACGTCATTTTATTTGTTTCAAATATAATTAGCCTAGCCATATAGGTAGGTAACAAATGCAAATCAGACAAACAAAAGAAAGTTTTTTTAGGAATAATTTCTGATATATCACTCACCCAGAAAGAATTTTTCTTGGTACATACTTGTTTTTGTTCTGTTCATTTATTTTTACGTCTGATTTCCTTAACGCACACCAATTTTATGAATGAGTCATATGCTTAACTATGTTAATACGACCTAAAATATTAACGAAATTTATGCAAATAGATAAAGCAAGTAGAAAATTTTAAACCACTTTTACTAGTTTGTTTGTCTAGGAAGGTAATAATCCAAAATGTTGGCCTAGTTTAGATATTACAATACAATATGCAGATAACCAAAAAAATTCTACACAAATTGTGTATACATATATTTTGCAACACATATTTTTATATATTATATATTTACATTGCGCAACTTTTTGATTTTAAAATTTATTAATTTAAACCGGGAAATGTCTGTCATACATTACCAAATATTTCACAACGTTTTAAAGATTTATGTAAGCATTTACAGTAATCTTTGAGTAAAACTAAAACAATGGCCTATATTTTAGCATTTAGCATAATAATCAGAACTTGTTTTTGGTTTAAATAATAATAGCATAAGAAACTCTAGTCATAATTTAAATTATGCTATCAAGAACACATGTGGAGGTTATTGTTTTTCTATAATTTTAAGCCAAACACTCAACAGTAAAATTGTTCAACTCACAACAATAAACATCTTTGCTGCTTAACTAAGTACTTACACACCTAAAGGCTTATTTTACAATATGGTAACTGTAGTTTTAAAAACAAAGTGTATTAAAAATTAATATTACCTAAATTATTTTAATCATATTATATAGCAATATAAAATTTTATGGTATTATAAAAATTATTCAAATTATTCTAATATTATATGCTTTTTA